>JAVKPL010004416.1:0-45000 GCA_032173675.1 Gastrolobium villosum
TGGTAAATACGGTCACAATATAGACAAATGCTCTGAGCTAAAGAAGCCGATGGAGAGTAATGACAAGCAGGAGCCCGTGCACGAAGCAAATAAACCTGCTTGTAATCAAGGAGTGGGCCCCTGGATGGTGGTCCAGAAAAAAAAGTTTTTTAAACAGCAACCGAATGCTAAGAGCGATGGACAAGAAGGTAGAACTTTTGGTGAGGACATCTCCAACAAAAAGACAATTAGCCACAGAAACAAATCCCCTGTGATAGTATTGGGGTCTTCTTCCCTGAATTTGCAGCCTTCTAATACTATCGCAAGTCAGGGACCAGGGGATTAAAAAGAGAATAAAATTGCTAACCCCTATCAGCCTCCTCCTAGGGCAGTACCTAAAATAAGTGGATCGGGCTACAAGAAGTCTCATCCCAAAGGAAGTTATAAACCTAAGATTCAGAACAAGGGGAGTTCCTTTGTGTTTACTTCGAAGGCCAATCCAGCAGGCAATAGCTCTAGCCCAGTAGAGCTCCCTTCTTCCAATTATCTGAACAACCAGATCTCTAAATCTCAGGAGCCCATTAATCAAGGTGTCATGATTAATGGGCCCAAAAATGAGATCCCCATTACCAGAATTAATGGTAATTCTATTACTTCCTCAGAGTGTGTCTTAAATGCTATGGAGGGAGAGCATTCTAAAATGGATATTAACAAGGGAAATAGCGAAGAACAAATGAATGGGGCTAAACCCCCTGACAAGGAAAATCTGAAAGGTTTGATTGTTGAAAAAAATGTTTGTGTTATGGCTTCAGACCAATTGATTGAGAGTGTTCAGGGACTCATTAATCCTGACTCTGAGATGATTATCCAATGAATTGCCTTGTCTGGAATTGCAGGGGTGCAGCTAAGAAATCTTTTAAAATGACCCTGCGTAATTTCACTAAGAAGTACAAGGTTGGTTTGGCAGCAATTTTAGAGCCCAGAATTAGTGGTATCTCGGCTGCTAGGAAAATAAAACAACTGGGATTCAAAAACTACTTGATGGAAGATGCTGTGGGATTCAGGGGTGGTATTTGGATCTGTTGGAATGATGATTCCTTTAACCTTTCTCTCATTGAAAAAAGTAATCAGTTCATTCATGTCCTCTGTACTTGTAGCAATGGGGCCAGCTTCCTCCTGACTGTTGTTTATGGCAGCCCTAGAGAGGAAGATAGAAAAGTTCTCTGGTCGGCCCTTAGAAGAATCAGTGAAACTATCTCTACCCCTTGGGCTCTTATGGGGGATTTCAATGAGATTTTGAGTGCTAATGAGAAAAAAGGGGGTGTACCTGCCAACCTATCCAAATGTTCAAAGTTTATGGAAGTCCTTGATGACTGCAACATCATGGACCTTGGCTGTCATGGTGCTAAATTCACTTGGAGAGGATCTAAATGGTTACACCTGGACAGAGTTTTCAAGAGACTAGATAGGATTTGTGCTAATGCCTTATGGAGAACTGCCTTCCCTGAAGCTACTGTCAAAGCTTTGCCTAGGCTCAACTCAGATCACAACCCCTTGCTGCTCTCTCTTAGTCCCCAGGTTTCTAATTGGAGAGAGAGACCTTTCCGGTTTGTGGCTGCTTGGCAAGATCATGGTTCTTTCCCTTCCTTCCTCAAAGAGCATTGGAATCCCAATTTTGATGTTTCTTCCTCCTTATCTCGCTTGGTCAATCCGTTGAAGGTGTGGAATAAGCAGGTGTTTGGGGATATCTTAACTAAGAAGGAGAGGCTGTTATTGAGTCTCCAAGAGTTGCAAGCTAGAATTCATTCTACTAATGATGATTCCCTCTCCCCTCTAGAGCTTAATTTACAACAAGACATCACTGCTGTGCTGGAGGCAGAGGAAAGTCTCTGGTTCCAAAAATCTAGAACCAAATGGATTGAGGATGGGGACAAAAACACAAGATTTTACCATATCACTACTATGATCAAGTGAGCTAGGAACAAGATTCTTGTCATAAAGAATGAAGTTGGTCACTGGATAAAAGAGGAAGAGAGCATAATAAGGCTATTTCTTGCGTTTTATACGGGTCTTTTCACTGAAGATCACATAGCTAGACCTTGGCATAATACTATAACTAAATGGCCTAATCTCTCTCAACAAGAAATGCGCATGTTGGAAGCTCCTATTAACCCCCAAGAAATACATCAAGCTTTCTTTAAAATGGGTCCTTTGAAGGCTCCTGGGCCGGATGGTTATCCAGCATTATTCTTCCAGAAAAATTGGGATGTCATTGGTAAGCAAACTGTGGCTTCTGTTATCCATCTTTGGCTTAATCCTGGGAATATCAAAGACATTAACAAAACCCTTTTAGTCCTGATTCCTAAAGTTCAAAATCCTGAAAGGGTTGCTCAGTTTAGACCGATTGCTCTATGTTCTGTGTTATATAAAGGGATTAGCAAGATCATTGTGAACAGGCTGAAGCCATTCCTTAAGAAGTTGGTATCTCCCCACCAAGTCAGCTTTGTGTCTAACCGTAATATTCAAGATAATATCATCATTGTTCAGGAGATGATTCATACCATGAACAGGATGAGAGGGAAAAGAAGTTTTATGACTGTGAAAATTGACTTAGAAAAAGCTTATGACCGTATTTCTTGGGATTTCATTCAAAGAGTTCTTGAGGAAATCGGTATTCCTTCTAAGTTGATCTCCTTAATCATGGCCTGCATTACTTCCTCTGAATTTGAGCTTCTCTGGAATGGGGCTAAAGCTGGAGCCATTCTTCCTACTAGAGGTCTAAGACAAGGTGACCCCATTTCACCTTATATCTTTGTTTTATGTATGGAGAAACTCTCCCACCTTATTGCTGATGCAGTAGAAAATAAAAGTTGGATACCCTTGAAAGCTGGAAAGGGTGGACCAAGGATTTCTCACTTGCTTTTTGCAGATGATTTAATGTTGTTTGCGGAAGCTTCAGAAACCCAAATTACCAAAATCATGGAGACCCTGAATTTGTTTGGTGATGTTTCTGGACAAAAAATAAACAAAGATAAGACCAGTATTTTCTTTTCAAGGAATATTGATGAGAGTCTATCCAGGAAAATAACAAGCATCTGTGGCTTTGCTCCTACAAAAAACCTTGGGAGGTACCTGGGTTCGATGATGAAGCATGACAGAGCTAGCAAGAGCCTTTATAGTGAAGTCCTGGACAGAATTCACAAAAGGCTGAATGGGTGGTCTAAGCAGAATCTCTCTATGGCTGGTAGAGTTGTCCTAGCCAAATCAGTCATTTCCTCTATCCCTATGTTCCACATGCAAAATAACATCATTCCTCTGGGGATCTGTGATGAAATTGAAAAAATCCAAAGACGATTCATTTGGGGTGGTACTAAAGAAAAAAGGTCAGCCCATCTGGTTTCTTGGGAGAAATTGTGCAAGCCTAAGTGCTTGGGGGGCCTTGGTATCATTAATTTAAGGAAGCAGAATGAAGCTTTCTTAATGAAAATGGCTTGGTCTATTATTCATGATCCTCACCAGCTCTGGTCTCGGGTTCTCCTTGCTAAATATGGGAGGAAGGTGGAATTGCATGGTAATTGCATCAGTAAGGCTTATGATTCAAGACTTTGGAAGAATCTCTCTAAAATCTGGCCTGTACTTCTGGACAACTTGAAGTGGAACATTGGTGATGGTAAAAACACCAATTTTTGGCTAGATGATTGGCTTGGAGATATTCCTAAGCTGCTAATTGCTGATACTGTGGCTGACTGTATTGACAAAAACTCCAACAATTGGAACTTCACCTTTCTTCATCAGTTCTTTGATCAACATGTGGTTAATTTGATAGCAGCCATTCCCCCTCCCATTACTTCAGCTGGGTGTGATGTGCTTGCTTGGAAGGATCTGAACCCATCGATCTCTTTGGTTAAAAAGGCTTATACAAGCCTGATGAAATTTGATGTTTTATCTCCAAACTTTCACTGGGAGATTATTTGGAAATGGAAAGGCCCTGAAAAATACAAATTTCTGATCTGGAAGCTTGCTCATGGAAGGATTCTGACCAACCAATTAGTTTCCAAGTGGGGTGATGCTCTCCGGCAAGTATACCGATCGCACAAGTAATAAAGTGATAAATAAAAGTTCGTCTCCACAGGGATTGTGATCTAATATCAATTAAACTTTTTCTCAAAGAATGGAAAAGTTCAAAAGGGTATATTGTCAATTTGATGGAAATTGAATTTTGAAAATTAAAAACTTGTTTTTGTGTTTTTAGATTGAAAAATAAAACAATATAATTGAAAATTGATTTGTAAAGAAGATGAGAAAAGTATTGTAGCCAGGGTTCATTCACCAAATGATTCCCGCTTTTTACTCCGGATTGATTTACAATAATCATTTATATAATCACTCAGATAAATTATCATCTAAAAAGATTTAGTAGTTAACCCTCAATTCCTTGCAAGGTTAACCCTTTAACCCCATGAGAAACCCCAATTCCTTGCAATGTTTCTCAAGGGATCAAGCAATGGGCGCGATAATTTAAGCATCTGCAATCGTATACACGTCTATTCCTAGCACGCATACAGATTGTTATCTTACCCCCTTTCGAGATCAAAATCCCAATATTCCTATCTAGGGTTTTGATCCTCAGAATATCCCCAACTATTAGATCGATCAAATCTAACAAAGGGAATATCAAATTCGCACAGAGTAATGATAAAGATAATTATATAAATCAAAAACCATAAACCAATCCTTCGTATCAAGGGTTCACATATGGATCGTGACCCTGACTACAATAAAAATGATCTAGCCGATCAACATACTGATCGCTGATCTAAAATTCAACATAAACTAAAAATAAAAGAGAAAGAAAAAGAAGATGAAGAACGAAGAACGCGAAGAACTCCACAGCTGCCTCTTTTTTTCTCCCGGTCCAGATCTGAATCGATGGAATGGTGGAGGAGCACCCTTTTTATATTTGAGTTTCTGGGCGTGGTCCATGTGATGTTGCGTGTATAGATAAGGATGACACTTCAGCGTGATGTAATGCTGACAATGCATCCTATCTTTATTTGCTGCAGTGCCAGCTGTGCTTTGACTCAGCGCTTTGATTGCAGATTCTTTCCTTAATTGCTTCAGCGCTAAATGAGGATAGTTTGAAATGTGATGTAATGAGCTTTAAATGCTGATCCTTGTGATGTTCCTCTCAAAGTGTCTAGATCTGCCTCCCAATTTCTGAGTTCCACCTTCGGGTTTTGTGAAGAGTTCTATTTACAAGACTTTTTTTTTCTTCGCACAGCACAATAATTCTTTCCCGAAAATGTCGTAAAACGTATAACTGAAGATTTAATTAAAACTTATTACGTAACTGAAGAATTAAATTAAAACTTATTACGTAACGTAAGAATTTAATTAAAACCAGTTTTGAATTCAAATTTTGAATTCAAAATTTCACTTCTTTTTCCTGTAAAAAGACAACTAAATTGTGCATATTATTGACATACAAAGAATCAACATAATTAGCAAATATGTATTTAAATTGCTCTCTTATGACTCAATTCTTGTCAATTTTAACACAGAAAAATCACACTTGCCAGAGGCACATCAAACCATTCCCAGATTTAAACGTTGCTGTCCCCAGCAATGTAAAAGACTTAATCTAAGAAATATTCACTTAATCCAACATAACAATCATAGACACTATCAGATACAATATGCCATGCATGCCTGACTCAATATCATGAACTTCCAATAATGCCATCAGCTTCTTAAATATACAAGTCTACATTGATTACCCCTCACACAGATAAATAATGTTCACTCAACACTCAATGTTTAAGGGTATTAAGAGCACTCAATTACTCAAAGCTATAACACTACCATATGCTTGATTATATTCTCAAAAATTCTTAAAATTGAAGAATCAAACACATGCATCAATTGATCAAAAGGACTTCTCAGGTTGTAATTTGGCCAGGGTAATAGGTAGGAAAATTTGGATAGTAGATCAAACAACCAAGAGATTGAAAACTGATATTATTTCACTTTAACAGATTCAATCAATTGTTTTGCTCCTGTAACATTCCCACAGAATTTCGGGAATTAATTCCTTTTAACCACCTTTTATTCTTTTCCCTTTTCTTGCTTTCTTTTCTTTTTCTCTTTTTCATTTTGCCCTTTCTCTCTTTCTTTTTTTTTTTTAAGGGCATAGATGACTTTTTTTTTTCATCCCTTAATTACTTGATCATTGTGGAGCTTACCTTCAAGCTCAAAGGGCTAGCAAGGAAAATCTCATACAGGTGGGTTATTTTGGCCAATAGCAAATAAGAACAAAAATGTCTTTATCATATCAATCAATGCATGCATCACAGAGAAACAAATCAAGTTCTAGAGTATTACAACAATGAGGCCTCTCAACAAAAGTTTCAGTGTTTAGGCTCAAAACCTCACAGCTATGGTATCAATGCAGACTCAAGAAAATTGACTGCAGACATTATCAGAATTCACAATCTTAACTCAGACAAACGAGCAATCATGCAATCCAATTATGCCTATGCAATGTTATGCCAGAAAGTCATACAATATATTTCTTAAAATTCAATCATTTACATTAACAAGATGAGCACATTTAAACCTGGGATAACACGCTTTCTTCTTCTTCTTCCTTTTTTTTTTTTTTTTATAACACACAAAATAACTAAGAAAATTAAAAGAGTTAGAATATCTCCCCTGATAGAAGAATTGCAGTTCTAAGGTGCAAGCCAACCATTCCCAGATTTAGAGCATTGTTGTCCTCAGCAATAATTAAACCCCAAGAAGGAAGAAAATCCTGCACAATAGAACAAATAGTGGCATATAGAAGAAACTATAATGCACACATTAAAACATCAGAGAAAAATATACCAACACAAAATAACTTAAAAATACGAAACAGAAAAATAAACTAATATACAAGATCTCCATCAGCAAGGAGATAAGATCAGCCCTCCATGTCATCCCCCTCAGCAGTGTGGGATGACTCAGCAAATGAAGGGTCTGGTGGTACTGGTTGCCTTGGTGTATGGGACCACCATTCCCAGATTTGATCCAAACCATGGATCCATGTTAAGAATTCTTTGAAACTTTGATTTTTTCGAGAGATAGAGTCTCGGTGTCTCTTGTCAAACTTCAGCTCTCGGTGTCTCTTCCAACTTGTATCAAAGAATTTTACCCCTTCCTTTCTTCTTGCCTTCTTCATTGTCGGAGTATGCCTCCTTTGAAGCGTTCTCACCTCTTTGACATCATCATTTAAATTTTTAGGAAGATCTTTCACTTCCACTTTTGGGTTTCCATTTTCTTTGGCATCATCTTTTAAATTTTGAGGAAGCTCAACCGCTACATCTTGTTCTTCCGTTACAACTTCAAGATTAAAACAATCGTCTTTGTGAGAAGACTGTTTTAAAGAATCAAAGACATGGATAGTAACGGTTTCATCATTCATTCTTAGCTCTAGCTTCCCGCTTTCCACATCAATCAGTGCACGAGATGTAGCTAAGAAAGGTCTACCCAGCAAAAGTGGCATTTCAGTTCCTCCTTCCATATCCAATACTACAAAATCAGCAGGGAAGATGAACTTGTCTACCTTCACACGAACATCTTCTATTATTCCACTAGGCTTTCTTACAGACTTATCAGCAAGTTGAAGAGATGCCAAAGTGGGTTTCAAATCAGTTATCCCCAAAGATTTACAAACAGACAAGGGCATTAGGTTAATGCTCGCCCCAAGATCACATAGTGCCCTTCTGATTTTTGTATTACCAATTTCAATGGGAATGTTGAAGCTTCCGGGATCACGAAGCTTAGGAGGACATTTTCTTGTAAGGATAGCACTGCACTCCTCAGTAAGTGCTACAGTTTGGCACTCTTGTAACTTGTGCTTCCTTGACAAAAGATCTTTCATAAATTTAGCATAATTTGGAATATTGACCAAAGCTTCAGCAAATGGAATATTAATATGAAGCTTTTTGAAAAGGTCCAAGAACCTGCCATAATGCTTTTTCTGATCATCCTGTTTGACTCTTTCAGGATATGGTGCCATAGCCCTTACATATTCAGGACTTAATTCATGCTTCTTTTTTGCAATTGGCTTCTCCACTTCATTAGGTTTTTCAATTTCTTTTTCTTTTTCTTGCTTACCTGTAGTATCTAGCTTTTCTTCAACATCAGGAGATGGAAGTATTTTTCCACTTCTAATTGTGATGGCCATACAGTCTTCCCTTGGGTTAGTAACTGTGTTACTAGGGAAGGTACCTGGAGTTCTATCAGCTAGTTGTTTAACCAGCTGGCCAATTTGATTTTCTAGATTTCTGATAGAAGCCTGTGTATTTTTTGTATTGGCCCGAGTCTCTTCCATAAAGGCATTGGAGTGTTGGGCCATTTGTCCAACTAACCTTTCCAAATCAGAAGGCTCCTTAGCATGGACTGGTGGAGGCTGCAAGTAGTTGTTGGAATTGTAATCCAGTCCTGTGCCTTGAGTTCTTCTCTGAAAATTGTTATTTGCAGAAGGGAAATTCTGATTCCTCGGAATGTTTCGTGGTGGAGACCTTTGCTCGTACCATACGCCATTCACCTGTACTTGTTGAGGAGAGTCAGAAGATAATAAAGATGAGCATTCGTTGGATTCATGCTCACCCTTGCAATATTCACAAACCACAGCTGCGGCTTGGATAGTGGAAAGTTGCATCTTGTCCAACCTCGAGGTCAAATTTGCTAGCTGCTGTGCTAACAATTTATTCTCAGCCAGAACCACATCATTGTTATCCAGGTGCAGAATACCCCTCTTAGGCTTGGCTGTCAAACCTTCATTTTCATTGGCAGCCATTCTTTCAATCAACACTAGAGTCTCATTTGCTTTCATTGATTTAATGCTACCACCTGCTGCACCATTCAGCACCATGCGAACTTCAGGTTTACACCCATTGAAAAAAATTCGAACCTGATCACCATTAGTCATGGGGTAATGAGGACATCTCCTCATTAGATCTTTAAACCGGTTCCAGGCTGCACACATTGTTTCACAATCAGCCTGAGTGAAATTGGTGATATCATTCACCATTTGGTTAAACCTTTCCATGGAAAAGAACTCGGCAAAGAATTTGTTTGATAGACTCTCCCATGATGGAATACTTCTTGCTGGTTGCCTTTCCAACCAATTCAAAGCTTTCCCCTTTAGAGCAAAGGGAAACAGTCTGAGCCTGACTGCATCATTGGACACCTGCGGGTGTTTAGTGGAGTCACAGATCATCAGAAATCTGTCAATGAACCTGTGAGGGTCCTCATCAGCCTCTCCACCAAACTGAGCTCTCTCCACCAATTGAATATTGGAAGACTTAAGCTGCCAATTATTGTTACCAATATCAGGTTGAACAATGCTTGAGTTAGGCATATTAAAAGATGGAGTCAGAATAGTATCCATGAATGGATTGTCTGCAACATTGTTTGAGGCCATGATTTGTGATTCTTCAGGCAGAGTTTCCTGTTTCTCTTTTCAGTCCTTCTAATCTCAGAATCAAATGGAAATTCTGCAATTTTAACTCGCATACAACTCAGAAAAGAGATCAGTAGCACTTTTTAACAAGAATAAAAAAAAATCAAAAAAAAAAATCAAAAAAAAAAATTAATAATAATAATAAAAAAAACAAAAACAAAAATATTCACAATTATTCACAAATCCAAGCTTTAAAATCAAGATTATATGATATAAGATAAACCAATCCCCGGCAACGGCGCCAAAAACTTGATGCTCTCCGGCAAGTATACCGATCGCACAAGTAATAAAGTGATAAATAAAAGTTCGTCTCCACAGGGATTGTGATCTAATATCAATTAAACTTTTTCTCAAAGAATGGAAAAGTTCAAAAGGGTATATTGTCAATTTGATGGAAATTGAATTTTGAAAATTAAAGACTTGTTTTTGTGTTTTTAGATTGAAAAATAAAACAATATAATTGAAAATTGATTTGTAAAGAAGATGAGAAAAGTATTGTAGCCAGGGTTCATTCACCAAATGATTCCCGCTTTTTACTCCGGATTGATTTACAATAATCATTTATATAATCACTCAGATAAATTATCATCTAAAAAGATTTAGTAGTTAACCCTCAATTCCTTGCAAGGTTAACCCTTTAACCCCATGAGAAACCCCAATTCCTTGCAATGTTTCTCAAGGGATCAAGCAATGGGCGCGATAATTTAAGCATCTGCAATCGTATACACGTCTATTCCTAGCACGCATACAGATTGTTATCTTACCCCCTTTCGAGATCAAAATCCCAATATTCCTATCTAGGGTTTTGATCCTCAGAATATCCCCAACTATTAGATCGATCAAATCTAACAAAGGGAATATCAAATTCGCACAGAGTAATGATAAAGATAATTATATAAATCAAAAACCATAAACCAATCCTTCGTATCAAGGGTTCACATATGGATCGTGACCCTGACTACAATAAAAATGATCTAGCCGATCAACATACTGATCGCTGATCTAAAATTCAACATAAACTAAAAATAAAAGAGAAAGAAAAAGAAGATGAAGAACGAAGAACGCGAAGAACTCCACAGCTGCCTCTTTTTTTCTCCCGGTCCAGATCTGAATCGATGGAATGGTGGAGGAGCACCCTTTTTATATTTGAGTTTCTGGGCGTGGTCCATGTGATGTTGCGTGTATAGATAAGGATGACACTTCAGCGTGATGTAATGCTGACAATGCATCCTATCTTTATTTGCTGCAGTGCCAGCTGTGCTTTGACTCAGCGCTTTGATTGCAGATTCTTTCCTTAATTGCTTCAGCGCTAAATGAGGATAGTTTGAAATGTGATGTAATGAGCTTTAAATGCTGATCCTTGTGATGTTCCTCTCAAAGTGTCTAGATCTGCCTCCCAATTTCTGAGTTCCACCTTCGGGTTTTGTGAAGAGTTCTATTTACAAGACTTTTTTTTTCTTCGCACAGCACAATAATTCTTTCCCGAAAATGTCGTAAAACGTATAACTGAAGATTTAATTAAAACTTATTACGTAACTGAAGAATTAAATTAAAACTTATTACGTAACGTAAGAATTTAATTAAAACCAGTTTTGAATTCAAATTTTGAATTCAAAATTTCACTTCTTTTTCCTGTAAAAAGACAACTAAATTGTGCATATTATTGACATACAAAGAATCAACATAATTAGCAAATATGTATTTAAATTGCTCTCTTATGACTCAATTCTTGTCAATTTTAACACAGAAAAATCACACTTGCCAGAGGCACATCATGGGGAAATACTTCTGACAGGTGCAAACTTTGCCCTGATAAGGTAGAAACCATTCTCCATGTCTTTAGAGATTGCCCCCGTGCCTCTAAATTCTGGAATTGCTCTTTGTTCACTACTCAGCCTCCTTTGTTCTTTACTGAACAGACTTTGCACATCTGGCTTGATAATTGCTTATTATTTTCTGATGTGAGACAGCCTAATTGGAGAGATTATTTCTTTATATCTTGTTGGTATATTTGGCTGTGGAGAAATAAAGATTGCCATGAACAAGATTTCAAGATGCCTGATAATGTGACTGGTGAGATTCAAAGAAATTGGGTGGTTTTGTCTAATGCTAAACAGGTGCTCAGCCCAACCTCCAGATCCTTTAGCATCAGGACTCCCACTCATTGGATTCGGCCAGAGGTGAATTGGCTTAAATTAAATGTTGATGGAGCCGTTTCTTCTAAGAGAGCAGCTTGTGGAGGTCTCTTGAGAAACAAGGATGGTGTTTGGGTTGGTGGCTTTCAATCTTTCCTTGGTTCTTGCTCTCCTCTTCATGGTGAGCTGTGGGCTATTCTCCATGGTCTCGATCTAGCTTGGCAGCTAGGTACTCCTAAAGTGATTGTTGAGAGTGACTCCTCTCAAGCAATCAACTTGCTTTCCTCTAATGGGAAAGATGCTCGACAACTGCCTCTGGTAGTTAGGATTCGAGCTTTTATGGAAAGAAATTGGATGACTGCTCTTTCTTTCACAAACAGAGAAGCTAATAGCTGTGCTGATTGGCTAGCAAATGATGCTCTTTCCAAGCACCTTGGTGTCTACCTTCTTTTGAATCAACCGTCTGAGCTGCAAAATCTGTTGGAGAAAGATATCCAGACCCCTGCTGGCCAACCATTTGTGTGGAATCCTGACTAAGACCTTTGTGTTGCTTCTTTGTGTTTTTCTTTTCTGCTTTTTGTTTTGTTCTTTTTTGGTTCTGTTTCTGTTTTGCTTTTTGTTGGGGCTTTGCCCCTTTTCTGTACCAAAAAAAAAAAAGATAATTGAGTGATAGTAAAAAAAAAAAACTTTATAACTAATAATGTATTAAAATAAAACTAAAATAATAATAATTTTCTAAATTTACGTACTTCTCCATTATATCTTGGTTTGTGAGCTACAAATATATGAATAACGTAATCTTTCATTGGAAAAAATATTAAAGTCACTCATCAGAAATATAAAATCATTAATGTAGTCTCACCCAATAGCTTAAGTTTTTGGGTTGAATTGATTTTTTACATGGTATCATATCCTCGTGTACCAGGTTCGATCCTCGCTGCCCCCCACTTTCTTTCAAGTGAAATTTCTTTGTTCGCATAGATAGGTGGGCATGTCCATTGTCCACCCTTCAAGCCCAATGGGCTCTCGAGTGGGGGGCGTGTTGAGAAATATAATATCATTAATGTAACATCACCCGATAGCTTAAGCTTGAATTGGTTCTTTACGGTCACAAAGAAAATATTTCGATAATATATATATAAATATTTTATTTTGCAATGGCCGTGTATATATAAAAGAACAATTCAACAGGCAAACCGAATGGAAGTGTCGACGAATAGAAACAATACATACATATGCCATCAATGGTTGTCAAAATCCAAACAGATGACAACCACACATGCTAATTATTGACCAAGTTTTAGAGTAGTAAGTAATACTGTTGTTTCCAAAAAGAAAAAAGAAATAAGTAATACCTCATGTAACACGTTAAGGCTCCAGCTCATAGCTTCATGTTAATTAAATTTTTTTGGTTGTGGTTTGAAAAATAAAAATCCTATAGCGAAGAAGAACCATGCAATGTATCGTGATTCGCAAGCGAGATAAATGTTGTAATGCAAAAGTCAACATTGCCTAAGTCATATCTTGAAGCACTATTACTCGGCGATGTCACCAATGAAAGCACGAAACGACCTGCTAGATCTTCCTTGGTGAGCGTTGGAAAGGCAAAGTCTAAGGTGAAGGGAAATTGAAGAACCCACGATTTCTGCGTCGTTAGTGCTTGACCTGAGTCATAGTGGTGTCTTTTTTTCAATGGAGCTATCACATCATTGAGTCATTGAAGTTAGGGATGTGCAAAATAACCAAAAAAGTGGGTCGAACCATGAACCGAACCGAACCGCCCCATAAAATAACCGGTTTTTAAAATCCAGTTCATGAACCAAACCGGTTTTTAAAGAACCGGTTTATGAACCGAATCGGTTTTTAGAACCGGTTTAGGAACCGAACCAGTTTTTAGAACCGGTTTCATAACCGAACCGTTTTCGAACCGAACCGAACCATTTTCAAACCGAACCAAATTAATTTTTATAACTTTATTTTATAAATTTTTAATTTTTTTCTTTTCAAAAGAGGGTCGACCCGAACCAGTTTCGAACCACTTCCGAACCGGTTGCGAACCACTTCCGAACCGGTTCTGAACCACTTCCGAACCGAACCACTTTTGAACCGAACCGAACCACTTTTGAACCGAACCATTTAAACCAATTCGGTTCGGTTTTTCAAAAAAACCGGTTCGGTTCGACCCATGCACATCCCTAATTGAAGTAAACAGGGTAAGCGGGTATGCATATGCATGTGAAAAAAAAATTGTGTGATCATGTTATTTGATAACAATCACTCATTTGTGATGAGATAAGAAAAAAATATATATGACTTTTTTAAATAAATGATTATGATAAAATAATATAGGGTTTTCATTTTATCCTTTAACATAACATAACAAATTTTCCCACACACACACATACAATATTTTGTGGGACCCACACATTTTAAAATAAAAAAAAAAGAAAAAAATATGGCACGCAAAATGAATCTTTATAATATTACATAATCACTTTTCCTATAACATAATAAACATAAAACCCAATAATATAAGCATATAATCATGAGTTTTATAATTCTCATTTTATATAAGAATTGAAATCTCATGTCATAGAGATAAAAAGTAGGTGGGACCCGTGTGTTAGAAAAAATCATATGTGGGACCTATATCAGCACGAAAATCGAAGGGTGTGTAGAATTATGAAACCCTATAATCATTTTTATGTATGAGAGATCCAAATCCGGGTACGAAGTTAAATTTGGGCGACATATCCTATTCCATCCACCGTCCTGCATTAAGCGGGGTTTCTTCTTAAGTTTTTTTTTCTTTGGGGGGGGGGGGGGGGGGTTCCCGAGGGGGGTATTATTCATGTGGGAGTGGTTTGGCTTGTGCTCCGTAAAATTAAAGACGTGCAGAGACAGTTGCTTGCTCTAGTTGACCTTTTGATCCTTTAAGAACCTTCATTCAGCTCACAATTAATGCTCTGCATGATCCACACATTCAAACTTCACTTCCAGGTTGCATGTTTTTATTTTCTAACATTTTAATTTTTATAGTGCAAGCAAATTTTAAAATTGAAAAAAAAAAAAATATCTAATGTTATTTTAGATAACTTTATTTAATATTTATTGAGACGATGTCATTTTGGAATTGAAAAATTAAAAAAATTAGAATTATAAAAATTATTATAACCCTGAAATAAATTAAAATTATAAAAATACCATGATTTCTTCCCAAAAAATGAACCCTTTAAAATTTTGAACTATTAGAATTAATTACAACAATTATAAAATTCAAAATGGAACATAAATAAAATTAAGAAAGCCGTTTATTACTTAGCTCTTGTGTGACATAACGAAGTCTCTATCTCTCGATGGCTGAAGTATATCACTATGAAGGTGTTTTTAGAAATGATGAAATAGAACAAAGTTCTTGGAAGAGTCATTATAGATATATTCTCAAATATGGCGGAAACAATGGGCAATGTCTAAGGGCATGATGATTTTATATTTTAGCAGAGTAATTATTCATGAAGATAATTGATGCCAAATGTCTCCTTAACGGATGAAGAGTGGTATATATATACGTAGAAATAATATTCCTTAATGATTAAAAAGAGAAGAGCCCTAACCATTTCTACCTATTACTTCACTGCTTGTGTGAGAAATATTTGCTCGATCATTGTGTACTGAGGTGAGTTGTGCAAGGGAGTGAGAGATCTTCTACGATAAATTCGATGTGCTAATTATAAATAGATAAGAAAGTAATCCTTTGATGGGCCTTTAAAAGCCAACTCATAGTGTTGGGTTGTTAAAATAACCATCTCAGATTATCTTTTAGAGGCAGTAGTGGATGCAGTTAAAATAAACTGCCTTAGAATATGTTTTTGAGGCGGCTAGGATAACTGTCTCAGATTGTCATGTAGAGGCGTTTATTCCAACGGTTTGTGAAAACTGACGTATTTTGCCTCGCGACGATGGTAAACGAGGCGGTTTACGAATCGTCGAACCAAGAATTTAGAGGCGGATTGAACGACCTCAAAATGCAAATATAACTGCCTCTGAGAACCACTTTTCTTGTAGTGACTGTCTATCTAGCACCGATACCGATACCGACACGAGACACGTGACACGATACGACATGGCACTCCAACACGTTAATTCTAAAAAATGTTAGATTTCGACACGTTAGGACATATTTTGATATTGAATAATATTTTTAATTTATGTAGTCTATATTATATTTAATATTCAATAATTTAACAAAAAAATGAAACTAAACTTATAATATTCATTAATTTTGCAAAGAAACATAAGATATTCCAAATATTTATATTAAACTCAATAACATGGTAATCGTAATCCAACGAATCTAATAGTTGGAACTAAAAACTCAACGCAACGCAATCTTTGAACTTTTTTTGAATTTCTATAAGGCGTGTTGGAGTGTCAGGGAGTATCGAAGTGTCAGAGAGTGTCGAAAAGTGTCGGACACAACACGCCAAGATTTTTGAAGTGTCGGTGCTTCATAGGTGATTGTTAATGAAAATATTTTTAGTATAAACCAGACTTAAAACACAAATACGTTAAGGCAAAAAGAATTCTTTTCTTGCAGGAATTTCTGTAACAAAAAAAAACTATGTATAACGGGTAGTACATAATAAAATAATTATGTACTATGTGTAGTACACGGTTATAATATTAAGATTTCTTTCATACCTCTTATAACTATGTATTATCTGTAATATATAACTCTCTTTTTTTTTATAAAAATTTCTATAACAAGAGGAAAAAGGGACTCATACGTTAATGGATAGTATTTATTTGCAAAGAAAGAAAGACTTAAAAAATATATAATATCAACATCTACCAACACTCAGTGGTATCATATTTGGGAAATCAAATTTTTCCAAGATGTACCTCGTACATAATATCATACAAGCAGGTGAGATGGGAATTTTTTATATATATCAATCCTGATTATCTCTCTAAGATGAATAGATTCTCTTAATATTTTCATAAATTTTAATTCTTTAAAACAATTGTGTGATTAATCTGAAATACAAAGCGAATCAAGAATTAAAGATGTTAGCTAGGAATATTTGTTTTGACCTTGGCTGCCGTTGAGGAATTAACAAAGTAGGCAACACAACTAAGTCAAAAGTTCCGTAGTAAGGAAAATGGCTCAAAAAATAGGTGGGATTATATACACCTAATCCTTTTGTAGTAAAGCATTAATAATACTTTTACCAAAAAAAAAAAAAAAAGCATTAATAATATACTCTCTCTCTATGGCGGAAAGTTACTCCTCCGTAGTATAGCTTATTAGCATTAAAATCCCATCAAGTGCAAAGTCGACATGCATGTTTTGATTGACGTTTGAAAATTGTATAATCACATTTAAGGCCAAAAGCATGATTTGAAATTTATGTCATCAGTTTTTTCCGTTTTAAAGTAAATTGATTTTGCAACTTTTTACCCAACCGCAAAACTAATTAGATGTGTATTGATAAAAGGGTTTTATGAATATAATGTTGTATGATATTTTTTGTGTTATATCATAGATACATAAATATTATGGATTTCACTGCATAAAAAAAAAAAAAATTGAAGTGGGTTTCACACTTACTTTTTTGAGTGTGTAAAAAAAAGAAGTGACATCATAACATGACATTTTTATTTCTCTTGATAAAATCATTATCATAATTTAATATTATATTATCACACTAACGATATTTACATTTTTCTATATATTAATAATTACACAGCTAAAAAATAAGTTTTATTAATAAATCCAAACATTATTTTATCATAATTATTTTTGAGGTTAGTTAAATTTACAAACTACACTATGAATTATTGGTAGTACATGTTGAAGTTGTATATATTACTCATAGTATATAGTGCAATTTATAAACAAAAAGTTTGTAAATATAATTCTGCTCTCATTTTTTTAGATAAATCTTTCAAACATAAATCATTACTTAAAACTCTCTTTTCAACAAAATAAAGTTAAAGAAAAATTCAATTTAAAAATCTAATCCAATCACAAAAATCTAATTCAGCAACCAATGAATCAATTAAAGCTCATCATGGTAATTATACTTTTCCAAGAGCTATAAACCAATTTTATTAAGTAAGCTTTTTTATGAGGAAGTTCCAACCTTATCTGTAGTGAACCCACATTAGCTACAACTGTGTTGGTTTTACCCAAATTGACAATTATATATTCAATAAATTGATGTATATAATTAAGAACACAGATTCGCCCCCTCGCGAACTATTTGCACTTCGCTCTTTAAATTGTATCATGTATGTATTTTAGTACAACTAAGTCGGTCGATCTGTACATTATTTGTATACAAATTTGTATTTCGAATCCTTTTGTAGGTGTTTCGAATCTTTAAAGTGAAAAAACAAAATTCATTTAGAACGATAGTGGTTTGTGATTTAATTCATTTAGAATTAAAAGTGTACACTCCAAAAGACTTTGTATTTAGTTGCTTAATTTGTCTCGTTCCTTTACTTTCCAAAAAAGAAAAGTATCGGATATAGTTAATTTTAACTGAATATTTGACTTCTTGCCTTAAATTAGTTGAAAGGTAGCTAGTGGAATTGAAGAAATACGGTGAAGGATTAAATAATCGAAGAACCACCACGGGGTTTTCTTTCTTTTTTTATATAAACACCACGGGGTGCTTTTATTGCTGCTAATCATCGGGATATTGATTAGTAATTATGTTTAATCAAATTAAAGGGTTCTCAAACAATAGAGCTTCTAAAAGTTTTCTCTTGCCTGCCGTGTGAGCAGCTAAAATCAAATGGGCTTTACGATCATCATGTTACAGCACTACTAAAAAAAAATGGTATTAGGAACGGACAAATTCTATCTCTAAAAGCCATAAATCCATCCCTAAATTATTTAGGGACGGAATTTGAGAGGAAATAATTTTTGTCTCTAAATCGTTCCTAACTAATGTTTTGGGACGGAACTTTAGTTCTATCTATAATAGGGACGAAATAAAATCTATCTCTGACATGTGTTTTTCGTCCCTAGTGTTGTCAACAATTAAGAGTTGTAAAAGGTATGAATCTGTCCCTAACAGGGACAGAATTAGAGATGGATTTTGTCTTGTCCATCTCTATTAGGAACAGATTTTGTCTGTCATTATTATGGACAAAATTTTCGTCCGTCCCTATTAGGAACGAATTTTGTCCATCCCTAATGTTATCCATACTTTCAAAATATATTTAATAAAATATTTCGAATTTTTTTAACAAAATTTATACCTGATAATCGTTATAATATTAATCATCAAAGTCATATAACCAATCAAAGCTGGTTTGAAACTTATAATAATTATAACCAAACAAGTCATCATAGTCATAATCAAATAGCTAAAAAGTCTTAATGATAAAAAGTATCATAAAAGCAAAAATAATAAATGTATCAGACTACAATATCAACTAATAAGTATTATTCACAAAATATATTAAAAGATCATAAAATAACTGTCAATTATCTTCGTGTAACTCAGCATCATAGACATCATATTCCACATCATCACCAACTTAAACCTCATTGTGTGCCTCACGAGCAGGAGGTGTAGCAGTGGGCATAGAGACATGAGTCATCAAAATCTTCAATTGCTATTTCATAACATCCATCTCTGACCGCAATTCTTGATTTTGGGTGGAAATGGTTGTCACTAGCTCTCTCATACGATTATACTTATTTGCAGAGACTCCTTGAGAGAACTAGCAGACTTCTGTGAAGCCTTGTATTTACTCGCCTCTGCACCTAAATCAAAAATGCGGCCCTTTTTGCTCATACCTCTAACAGTCTGCAGGAATAATTCATTTTCAGATTGTCCGGTAGATGCATCATTTCCAATCACCATATCACGTTCATTCCTCCACTCAAAGAATTTATCCTGAAAATAAACAAATTACACTAGTCATCAATACATGTGTCAATTCTATAAACACACGGATATTTCAAAAAGGGTGTTCCAATAAAAGGTAGAAACATACCTATAGCTTTCTGCTAACATATCTATGCAGATTACCAAGTAATATCTTGCATTAAACCAAAAATTACAAATGAACGTATTTAAGTTGCTTTCAAGGTAGCAACTAAACGAACATAATGAAGTTATCAACATCACCTAATGAACCTTACAAAGATTACAAGTCAGAAACCAAATTTGCTTTATAAGGCAAAATTTAATCATATCGTAAGTTTAAGTAGACACACGTTTAATACTATTATCAAGTATACTAAAGTCAACAATGTCCATAACTTTATAGGTAATGGACAGAAAATTACATCAACTTCCTTTGCTCTCTAGGAAGTCCACGAACCATCCTTTTTAACTATATGCATCTTCTCATATAACAACCAATCTACTGAATTTGGATCTACTGTAGGGTCTTCCAGCTGCAATACAAAAATTCAGCCAATCAAACATGACAGAAACATTGAATAATTGTTTATAATTATTGAAAATTAAAATTAAAATTAGTTACCAATCTTTTTTTGTGCTCGGTAAATGGAATGGAGCATCCAACATGGGAAGCTCCTTCAAAACAAGCTATATTTTGCTTGTTTCTTTGAGACTTTATTTGCCATTCATGCGAAGACCATATTTCTTTCATGTTAGCCAAAACGTCATCCTTAATCCATGTGTCACTCTCATGACCATTCCGAATCCTATTCAAGTGATGTGACAACAAAGTTGATACTTTCGAATCAAAAGTCTTCTTCATCATATTCTCATCATGTGGAAGACATTTGCACATTTGCTGAGTTTATAAATCATACAACAATAATGCAATATTTGGGTTAATAAAAAATATAACCACCATTTAAAAAATATAGAAAGGAAAAAAATAAACAATGTGTACATACCCGAAATTCTTTATACCACAGCTCACGCATATTGATAGAACAATTCCCATATGATTCGCAAGATTGGTCAAAGTTACGCATTATGATTGGCATTATCTTACGGTTCACATACAAAGGCTCAAACCTGTGAAAAAAGTTGCAAACAATTACCAATTCATCTACAATGAACAATTTAATTTGACTTGATGAAAAGTATTAATCACTTACGTTGTCCGGAGGGGACATGTCCAAATTTTTTTATCAGTAGGATTTGTGATCCCCCAATCTGGATGACTCCCTACTATCGTTGCGGTGGACTCTGCGCCATAGGAAGGGAGAGGAGATGGGCTAACCACTTGTATGTATCATAATTTAAAACAATTAATATGATGCAAATATTGAATAAATAATCATGAAAAACATGTCAAACAACTAATCAGAGAACCTGATGTGCATCCTCTGTTGACTCAATGGTAGGATCTGGTGTCGGGGTACGAAGCCTGGACGTTGGCGCCAAAAATGTTTTTCCTACTGAATCAAACAAGTGTGGGGTCTACATCTATTTTTTTTACTATACTTTTTATGGGACCCATGCATTTTTTGTCTCAGTGGCAGGAGGAATCTAATTTCTTATAACATAATACTTATAAACCCCAAATCAAATATCACTAAATGTAAGAGAAAAAAGTCATGCTACGTTTAGGGGTTGATTATCCTCGACACGACATGAGAAATTTATATACATGTTAATCCAATTTCAAACTCCTATTTTGTTTATGATATTAAAAATTAATACAAAAAGATTCATGCCATGTTGCGTGGGAACCCACAAATACGACATTGTCACGCGTTAATATTCTCATGACTTATTTGTATTACATAGTGTCGTGTGTAAACATGACAATTGTGAAAGTAATATTTTATGTAATGGATCTAGAAAATTTTATTTATGTCCACACACTTGATGGCGGAGGTTTGGGGGTAACGCCCAATAGAAAACTTTTTAAAGAAAATTTTAAATGCATTAAAAAAAGAATATAAAAAAAGAAAGAGAAAACTTCAACTTAACAAAAAAATATATAAAATGGTAGGTTTTGTTATATTTATATTGAAATACTAATCACTCACTTATTGTCAAGTGGGTGCTTCTAATATTTGTGTGTCATGGATTTCAATTCATCCACCATTGCTTAGTCTTTCACTATCTTTCTTCTTTCTCTCACTCACTATCATCATCATCACTATTTCTGTGTGTGTTTTGTTTGCAGTAACAACAAAGATTGATTGGGTGTAATTCTTTTTTTCTCAAAAGTTTGTGTCCTCTTTGGTAGGTCCGCCTAGGTAGGTCCACCACTGAATACATATAGGGGTGGGAATTCATATCGACACGATATGACATGAACATGAATACTCTTAATACGAACACTACACAAATTTGAAATCAGTTTAAAATATTTGACACGAACACAACACGCTTATTTTGTGTGTTGAACGACATGACACGAATAAGCCGCAAACCCATAGTGTGTGGTTTATTATGCAGGTTAACATGACATGATGTGACATAAATAACCTGTCAATCTCAAACTATTATTTATTATGCGGGTCGACACGATGCAATACCATAACCCTGTAAGATTAACGCGAGTCAATTTTGGGTTCGTGGATTGACATGCATGCAACACCATACAAATTTTTCCAGGTCAATTTTTTCCAATACGAACACGAAAAATATTTGAAAATATGTCAACCCAAACACTAAATTTTCTTGTTGTGTTCATGTCATATCAGTGGGTTGTGTCTAAAATTGCCACCCCTAAATACATAGGTTATTATTGTCGTGTTGTGTCATGTACACTCGCATAATAAGCAAGACACTTTAAGATTTGTTGGTTATTCATATCATGTTGTGTATTGTCAATCCACATAATAAGCGGCAAACTTTGAGGTTGACAGGTTATTCGTGTTGTGTTGACCTATAAAATTAGTGAATCGTGTTCGTGTTAAAAGTTCTTACACGAATCTTCATTGGTGTCGTGTTCGTGTTGAGTATATTTGTGTTCAAAGTTCAACCTTTACCCAATACGAACACGACCCGCTAACACAAATTGTCACCCCTAACTATGTTATGATAATTATAATGCACCTACGATTAAATATTTATTTAATATATTTTATAGGGGAAGGATATTGTGACAACCAAGTTATGTTACTACCAAGTGACTACCAATTAATCTCACCGTTAGATTGATTATATTGATCCAACGGTTATATTTATTTTCATCTTTGTATGGTCATGATTTCCCAAATTTAATACTTTATATTTATTTTCACCTTTGTATGGTCATGATTTCCCATATTTAATGCTTTCGCTTTAAATATGGGAAATCATGACCATACAAAGATGGAAATAAATATAACCGTTGGATCAACATAATCGATCTAACGGTGAGATTGATTGGTAGTCACTTGGTAGTAACACAACTTGGTTGTCACAATATCCTTCCCCTATTTTATATCAACTTAATTTATTGGGACTAAAGACATTTTAATTGGTACAAGCTTTGTAATGTATAGATATCAAAATTATTATTTTTAATTTTATGATGTGTTAAAATAAAATTAAGGAAAAAATTAAAATATGTATAATACTTGACTCATATGCACAAATTTCCTTTTTAACATTCAATTATTATAAAAGAAGAGATTATTGTTCTGGACCAGCCACACATATCCAAACCATTAGCCTAGCTAGTCTCTAACTTTTTACTAAAGGCTCGGGTTCCACTTTTCTTGTTCTTTTGGTGTATATGAATTATATAATCTTGGCTAGATCATCTATCGCATAAATCCAGCAATGTCAAAACTTTTCTAAATTCCCAATTCAAACTTAAAGATCTTGGTCAGCTTAAATATTTCTTAGGTTTGGAGATTTCTCGTGCCAAGAAAGGAATTACTTTATCTCAAATACATTATACATTGCAATTACTTGAGGACATTGTCTTTCTAGCCTCTAAACCAGTGGCTATGCCTATGGATCCAAAGCTTAATCTCAATAATACAGATGGGGAACTTCTTCAAGATGTTACTTGGTATAGGAATTTGGTAGGCAGATTTCTTTATTTGACATTATCTAGGCCAGATATATAACCTATGTTGTTCATAGGTTAATTCAATTTGTCTCACAGTCTAGGATCCCTCATTTACATGTTGATCATCACTTGCATAGATATCTCAAGAATCATCCAGGCCAAGGACTTCTTTTTCCTTCTTCTTCTTCTCTTCAACTCAAGGCCTATAGTGATGCTGATTGGGGAAGGTGTTTAGATACCTGTAGATCTGTAATTGGATTTTGTGTCTTTCTTGGTGATTCATTGGTGTCATGGAAAGCTAAAAAGCAAACTACTGTCTCAAGGAGTTCAGCTAAAGCTGAGTACAAGGCAATGACTGCCACTGCTGCAGAAGTTAGTTGGATTTCTCAGCTACTCGCTGATTTGGGACTGCACATTTCTTCTCCTGCGTTACTTTTTTATGACAACCAGGTTGTCGTTCATATTGCTTCAAATCCCACTTTTCATGAGAAGACTACACATGGAGATTGATTGTCATTTTATCAGAGATAAAATCACTTATGGACAGATCAGGTTAATGTCCATAAAGTCACAAGATCAGCTTGCAGACCTCTTTACAAAAGCTTTGTCTTCCGGAGCTTTGCATTCCTTGTTGTCCAAGATGACAATATTGGATATTTATTGGCCATCTTGAGGGGGAGAAATAAGTAATATGTTATTTTATTTAACCATAGTTAGTCTTTAACCTTGTATTAGTTAGTTTACTGGTGTATGGTAACTCTAGTTAGTAGAGTGTTCTGGAAAATAGGATTGTATGATAGTTTACCTTTTCGTTTAGTTCTTTTTTGGTTATGAGAAAATATGTATCAAACTTCATTTTCTTCAATAAAACTTGCTTCTTTTCCTTTTATCAATTCATGAGTTTTCTACTGTAAGAACTAAATTAAGTAGAATCTACAGGAGTAAGTGTTCGCTCCTCTCCAGTATTATTTTTTGGAGTGATTTAAAATTTTAATTCTAAACCCGTCCCAAATAAAATTATCTCGTGAAGGATATCTGTGGTTTAAAAAAAAAAAACTAATATAGAATTTCACAACACTTAAATAACCCAATATATGGTTTGACCATCCGTAAATATTCGTGTGGGTGATGGCTTGAAATGTTATATTACGATGTTATTTATTTGTATTTTTTTTTTTGATAAAAGGGGAGGGTCAAGCCCAGAAAAACTAAAGAGACAGATTATTCATGTTCAAGATATTACGATGTTATTAACTATTATAATATATCGCAGCTATCAGTGATGCAAGAGTCAAAATCCCCTAGGAGAAGAAAAATGAACAAGTGGCTTTATTGGTTCGGCCATTAATTAGTAAATCTTTATGTGTACATATATAGGTGATGGCTAGAAATGGATGACATAAGGATGCGTCATAGCACCAAAAAGAAAAGCATCCTAAGTATGAATGGATTCGATGTTTCCGCAATGGATTAGATTCCCCAAACTCAAACTCTCTAGAGGTGAAAGAAAGAGAAGGCAGGCATAACATAGAAAGTAGATAACCATCAACTTAATTAACAAACAAAGAATGCCCTAAAAATTGGTGCACCTGATTTCGTTGTATTCATATATGTATTCGAAGCACACTCTGAAAACTTGTACTGACGTTTTACAAACAAAAATATTGGCTTGCTTAGAGTACTTATGGATTTGAGACAAAATGTTGAGACAAGCACACTTCGCATGGCCAGCCAAGCCAGGTAACAAAATCTTTAAGCATGTCTTCTCTCCTATGATCAGGTCTTCAACTTTGAATATTTTATTAGGACTTAAATTCATCATTGAAAATTTAATTCAAGTTTTTTTTTCACCAAAAAATAATTCCACTAAATTAATGTCTCAAAAGCAATATAATATCAGGGCCCACCCACGTGGTTAATAATAGCATATTTTTCAAATAAATGAATACATCAACTAAGTAAATTTATAAAAAATGTATTATATGTTTAAGTTCTTTAAAGTTTGATATGTAATATCCAAATGAAAATTATATGTTTTAACAGTAAGATAGGCCTGATTTTTTTTATAAAAATATTATTAAAATTTGTTAATTCTTGTACGGCTAATAATTGATATATTGCATTCAAGTATTCAGGTAATTAATTATATACAAATTTTATAGGTAAAATTAAGTTTGTAAAAAGAGTATTATAAAATAAATGTCGAAAAAAAGAGTGTGAAGATAGAAGTTTCTACATTTGTTTCATTAGTTAAATACGTATATAGTTGCAATAAATGTCCATTTTCAATTTAATGAACAAAAAAATTAAGTGAAAACTTAATGCAAAGTGGAAAAGTTTTATATAAAATAAACACAGAGCTCATTATTCCTACAATATTTATGTGAGGGGATTATCTTTTTTGTTTCGGAAAAAGAATTTCTTAAAGTAAGTGATTTAATATCACAATTTACTTCAACTTATAAGTTTATAATCAAGAGTGAATCACTTTCAGTTGTTCACTTCAAAAATCAAATACTTTATTGTAGGCTACTGAAGATCTAGCCAGTAGAGAATCAAATCTTAGAAATTATTATAGCATATATATATTGTAATGTCTAATCTTGGAGCCGCTGCCACTTTGGAATATTACCAATTAATTGATTGATTTAAATAAGAATTTTTAATTACTCATTTTAAATTTGATCCTTCTACTTTTTTATTTTTTATTTGTATGTTTGGTATTTCTATATTCTCACTGATTTAATTAGCTTTTAGTCGTTATAGTATCAGTCTTTATAATTTACATCATTTAGATTTCATATCTTATAAATTCTATTCATTAAGGTATTATATACTATTTTGATTTTCCAAGAAGAATTGGTCCACATGATTTTCATTTATTAAGTTATTAATGTTTGAGGAACTGAAACTCAATTAAGTTAAAATATGAGGACTAATACCAACAAAAATAATTTATAAAAGTAAAAAACTAAATGAGTAAAATTTACAGGGAACAAAATCTTATTAAAAGTTAATTGATTTTACTGAAGGTTGCACATTAATTTGAATTTTGATTTTAATTATGATATATATATATATATAATTCATTTATCAATTGCCATCTTTTCTTTCTCATTTCTAGAATTTGTACATGCTATAATTTTTAATTTGCATGTAGCTTTATGATTTCTGTAATTGATTGAATCAGTAATATCAAATATTATCCATTTGAGTAATTTTTGAAATGTTCCTTTTTATTTCATTGTCCTTATTTAAAAAAAATATTATTTTTTATGCAATGATAGTGATAATATAGATGTTTAAAATTAAAATATCTTATAAATTTACCCCTTAAGGCCTGTTTGGTACGGGGGTTATATTAGGTTCCATGGGAAAGCAACGTTGGGAAGCATAATATACCACGTTTGGTACCAAAAAAAAGTGAAGTTTTCCGGGTAAACAAATCTCCTTTGATTTTTGCATTTGTGTGTTAAGAAGCGTACGACTACCATAGCAGGAAGTCCAAAGAAAATGTGGAATACTTTGGTGTCCGGGCATCTGTAAAAGGAACAGCCAAAAGGTGGACCAAAATAACCTTGGAGATTGTATCATCTGTGAACAAATGGAGTTGGTGACTTGACCTGGTAGCAGTGAACAACAACAGCTTCAAATTGTTTGTATCTGAACCAGTGATATCATAGAGTGAATATTGCTACTAATTAACAGCAACAACTTCGGTCTTGCTAACATTGAGCCTCTCAGTTAGGGGTGTTCGCGATATGGATTGGATCGGTTTTGGAAGCAAAAATCATCCGATCCAATCTCTTCGGTTTGATTATGTAATCATCCATTCGGTTTGAATTTTTTTTCAAATCCGATCCAATTTTTTTCGGTTTGGATTGGATCGGTTTTCGATTTTTTTGAAAATCCTAAAATTTGTTTCATGATTATTGTGCAAATGACATTTTTTATATACATTGGCTTCGTATATTTTTTTTAAAATACAAAAGCATAAGTAAACTATAATATAGTTTGTTTGTTTTTATTTTTGCAATGAGATATGAAGCTCTACATAGATGAGATTTTGTTGATGAGATGTGATTAGATTTTTTCTTGAGTTTAGTTGATGGGTTAATGGGTCTTGGGTTTAGAAATTTTTGGACTATGATTGGGAAAAGGCCCAAGTAAGTATAAGGGAATTAATATATTGGATCAGTTTTCATTAATCAATCCGAAAACCGATCCAATCCAATTAAAATTTGTGATTTTTTTTCGGTTTTCGATTTTTTGGTTTTCATTTTATTTGGTTTTCGGTTCGGTTACCGCGGTTTGAATTGGTTTGGATCGGTTGATGAACACCCCTACTCTTAGGGTCAAGGTTCCCAACTTTTCCAGCAACGGGAAAGAACTCAAAGGGAAGACCAAGTTTATTTGCAAAATCAAATATGAGAAACAAAATATACCCATCATTGGTGGAACAAAAAATAGCAAAGATGACACGAGATAAAGCGGGACGATCCAACAAAGTTTTCAGAAACGCGCCCTCACAACCGACGAAGACGACCCAGATGCGTTTGTTGGTTTGCCTTCAGTAAAGTTGAATATCATATCTCAAACAAAAAGGTAAAACAAGGTTATTTTGATAAAATAACCTCACATTCCCATTGATATTTAATAATCAACCAAACACATACTTAATAAATTTAACCATAAATTTCCAGAAAAACTTGGTCATACCAAACGCATTTTACTAACATTCCAGTAAAAATATATTTCCTATTATATTCCAGTAATAATTATTTCCGGGATAAATAAAAATTTATCTTTTATCAAACGCCCCTTTATAGTTTTCCAAAAAAAAGAAAGTACCCTTATATATTAAATTATAGTATATTTTTTATAATAAATAATTTTTTTTGTCTTGCTACTCTCCTTTAAGAATGATATATGTTATTCTTAACCTTATTTTTTAAGTTTTTCAAATATTAAATTTTAAAGTTAAATATACTTGTCTTTTTTTATAAATTTATATATTTTTCTCTTTTAATCTATACGTTTAAAATTTATATAAATTTGAAAATACTAGTAAAATGTATAAAAACATAAATTTTTATATCATTAATTGGTTCCTGGGGCCTTATTTATTTCTGTTCAGTTTAATGCTTGAGTGACCTGATATATAATCGACCATGAATACCCAACATCTGAAAAGGTTAGAATGTACGATGCGCAGAATGTATATTAATTTTTAAACAGTAGAACGCACTTTCATCTTTGAGTTTTCAAACCTGAATTTACAGTAGTCTTTCTATCTTAACGAGAGTTTAATCATACAAGTTTAACAGTAAAAAAAAAAATTGTGAGTTTTTTTGAATTGGGTGAATTTTGAATCACACTATATGATTTAACTTACATTTTTTCTCAGCTGCCATACTCTTTTCGTCTATTATCACTATTTTTCTTTTAATTAATTAATTGATTACAAAAAAATAAAGAAGGCAGAGTAACACATTTCAAAATTACGAGGTAATACCAATGGGGTTGGCTCAAAGTAAGGTATTTGAGTTCGTTTAAGCAAGACTCGACTTCGAGACATTGTGTATGCAAAAAGGAGATTCACATGCCAATACTAAGTAACCGATATGAGAAAACTGGTGGAGCAATCCAAAATAATTATGAGGTAATAAAAGTGAAAATTGCAATAAAACGTAATCCATATCGGACTTAAATGTTCTTTCAAATTAAAGTCCTACAACTAAGTTTGACACAGTCTTGAAAACAATGGTGAGAAGGGATTTTGGGAACGGTATTAAATTGGGACCTAAAGGCATGGAGCTCAGCTCACCACAAAAAAACAAAAAAAAAGGCATGGAGCTCATGTGACAGAGACAGATTGCATTAAATACAATAGGTTTGGTTGAATAGAACTATTTATTTATTGAGAATGATATAATTGTACACATTAATTAGGCTGGCTTATTGGTAACACTGGATGAGTTGTACACTTAAGCAGATGAGCAAAGAAGGAAAATAGTGACCGATGATTTCGTATGGGCAAGAAAGTGACTTTACAAATAGAATTAGGCAAGTTAATTTATTATCATTGTGTACATATATATTTATGTGTATATAAGGTGAATTGGTAACGTTTTTTCTAAAGCTGAATGGTGGTGAATATTTGGGTGTTAGAGGAAATAGCTTCTTCCCTGGGGGGTTCAACAACCAACTACCTTTTTTTTTTTCTTGGCCAACAAATGCTTTTAATTGAACAATCAATTTTTCTCTCTCTCTCTTCCTCTGCCTCTCTGGTTTAGTGTTGAAAGTTTTAATTTAAGAGAGGCAATCCCACACGCTTTGATCAACCGAAAAATAACTAAAGGGTCTACTTGTTTGTGTCCACTACTACCCTTAAGCTAGCTATGCCAACATCCTTTTTCTGTTGCCTTTGCAAATTTTAGTACCTTCATTGGCTCAACATTTTTATTTTTATTTTTCATTCTCTACTCTATTTAGGATACATATATGATCAAATCTTCAGTTCAACCAACACCACCTTCTCTCATTAAATTAATATATTTTTTTACTTCATTGTTATGAGTTTTGTCACACTCAGCTTCTTCTTTTTCTCTCTGTGTTTCTTTGTTTGTGTGATCATCTGCATGCAAATGGATGTGATGGGAAAAACAAGATCCGTTCTTACATTGAGTGGAAGAGTTATGAACGAGGCAGTGAGCTTCATAGTTTTCTGTGTCCTCGACCTTGTTGATTTTCTTTTGTGTTTTCTTTTCAAAGCTGTGGACTTGTTGATTGAGGCAGAGTGGAGACCCTGCTATTGTTCTTCAACAAAAGATGCAATCACAAACTGTGGAGAGATCTTGGTTTCTGAACAAGGTGGAGAATCCAAGATCGTTTCACTGAGCTCAACAAAGTTACATTTAGAGGACATTTCAGATACCCTTTACTCTCGTCCTTCTTTGGTGTCTGAGGTTTCAAGGTTAACCCTCAATGAACTCAAACGCTTCAAGTTAGAGGACCCCATTTTACAATCCAAGAGAGGGAGTTCCCATTGTTCCACCACATTCACAGTGAACACACCAATTGTGGAAATGCTACAAGGTAAAATTGGAAGGCAAGAAGTTCATCCCATTCCAAGATGGTCTGATTGTCACTGCAAACTATGCACATGTTGGATCTCTTCTTCTTCACCTACTACCAATAATAGTAAAAACACTCTCTTTGTAAATGCTCAAGGCCCCAACATAGGTAACATTATTTTCAACTTATCACTATCATGTTACTAGTTCATTATTAAAAAAAAAATATAAGTGTTGATGTACATTAATAGTTAATTAATGACATGACATGACATGAGTATGTGTGTGTGTATATGTATGTATCAGATGAAGCAAGAGAAGATGTGCTGTTCATTCATGGGTTTATATCATCGTCATTATTTTGGACGGAAACATTGTTCCCAAACTTCTCGAGTGGAGCAAAGTCAAGTTATCGGTTATTTGCGGTTGATTTACTTGGTTTTGGGAAAAGTCCAAAACCGAGTGAATCGCTTTACACATTAAGAGAGCATTTAGAGATGATAGAAAGCTCTGTGTTGGAAGCCCATAAGGTGAATTCATTCCACATCGTGGCCCATTCCTTAGGAAGCATTTTGGCTCTTGCTCTTGCCGTCAAGCACCCTCACTCTGTCAAGTCACTAACCTTGCTTGCCCCTGTAATTATGTTCCATCCTCTGCATGTTTTTGCTTATATTTACAAAAAAAATTTGTTTATAAATTATAAATTATATTATCTTTTCCGGTAGAACACTAGTTACACTATTATCTTCTCCCGGTAGAAAATAATGTAATTTGTAAAATTTTGTAAAAATATTTATAAATGGATTATTTCCTTATAAATTTAATTATATATTTTCAGAAATACACTTGCTTAAGAATGTATTTTCAATAATATATAATATAGTTTTGTAAATATAAGCTATCAATATTAATTCATTCTTCTTTGTGTTATTTTTTTATTAATTTTTTATTATCTTATTAACAGCCTTTCTATCCAGTACCAAAGGGTGAAGCACAGGCGACACAGTATGTTATGAGGAGAGTTGCTCCGAGGCGCGTGTGGCCACCCATGGCGTTTGGAGCGTCGTTAGTGTGCTGGTACGAGCACATAACTAGGATGATTTGCTTGCTCATTTGCAAAAACCACCGCTTGTGGGAATTTCTAGCCAAACTCATTACTCGAAACAGGTACGTACATAAATTCACACCGTCTTTTGTTTCTATATATATGTTTCAGCTTTATTACTTCTCTGTCACTCAACCACGCAACTACTCATTTCATATATAGGTTTGATTATTTCCAAGTTTCGTCTATGTTTAGATGGCCCGTTTTTGACTTTCAGTTTTTGTTCTTTTTTTGGTATTTTCTCAAGACCCTTTATATGTAACTTGATTTTTATTAAGTAATGATACTTGGATAAAGTTATATTCGCATAAACATTGGTCATGTAATTAATGCAAATATCTTTTTCATTCACTTTTTAAACTCTTTAAATCGTACCCTTGGACGACAGATGGGGAAACTTTTCATTTCTTTAAAAGTATGAGAAAAAAATTTTGCTGTTACATTGGGAAAAAAGAACGGAAGGGATGATTATGACATTGAAGTTTGAAGAATTATTATATTTTTGAAAATGAAAAAATATGTATATTTATGGGATAGGATACTGTGACACACAAATAATATTACGCACAATGTTACGACCACATCTTAACCGTTGATTTCCGTCAATCAACGGTTATCATTTTTCAAATCAAACTCATTAATTAATTATTAATTCGCAATAAATAATAACCGTTGATTGGCGGAAATCAACGGTTAAGATGTGATCGTAACATTGTGTGTAACATTATTTGTGTGTCACAATATCCTAGCCCCAAAGATTTTCCAAGAATTTGCTTAAGACAGGGTTTGAATCCCTGACTCAAGCAAACCCTTCGGAGCTCATTTGCCAACTGAGCTACCCTCGAGGATTTGGTATGGAATATTTAACTACTTACTCTGTATGTAAGTATTCTTAAACACAGAATGCTAGAATAAATTTTTTTAAAAAATATTTTGTTAACTTTTTTTTTGTAAAGATAGGTTAATAAATAAAAAATATTATCATATTAAATATCTAAAAAATTATTATTTACAAAAAATTAAAATATTAAATACTTTTATTTTTCATTTAATATTTATTTTTAAATTCTTAACATGTATCCTGAATGCACGTGATACCAAATCAACACCACCGAAAAAAATAAAAACGGTCGTGACAGAAGACCACGCTTATAAATCACAAGATCGAAGTGTGCTTTAAGCCAAAGTCTCTCGTTCTTTTTATATTTGGGGTTGTCAAACTTTAAGCCACAACTCACGTCTTCAAATATGTTGATTTAATTTGAGTGCCACACATCTTCAAACATGTGGATTTAAAGTTTTTCAATTCTTAGCTAGGTAAGCAAATATAAAAACCGATATTCTATAAAGATATGAGATAGATAGCTATGAAGTTAAGTGATCTTGTTAAATGAACTTAATTTCTTAATAGACTTTTATATATAATAATAATTATTAATGTGAGTGTTTATAGTAAATCATGTTTGAGAATTACTGTGTGTAGGAATATCCTTCCATTCTAATATTCTATCTTATATCAAAAATTGAAAGATGGGGTTCAAAGGCTTGATCAATCAATTTCAGCGGTTTTTTCTTCTTTAATGTTTTGGTACTCTTTCTCTTGTTCTTTTAAGTTTGTTTGACTAAACCATATTGGGGTACATATTTGGTTGAATTTAAGATTCTTGTCCCCGCGCTGCTTGGGTAGCATAAGTCAAATGTGTCAGAGACTGAGCGTAGTAGATGAAGTCAGAAGGTTTTATGTTTGCATTAATTAGAAGTTAGAGAAACCCCTTTAATTGATTCTGAGTTTGCTGGTCATGAATGATGCATGTTGTTCATTTCAATTGTGCTGGTGAGTGCTAACATAGATTTTTTAGCTAATTAACTTGACATTTTATAAAAAAGGGGTGAATCTGTCATGACTAAAAGGTCATATGTTTGAATCTAGGAAATAGTCTCTTTGCAATTATGTAAGGACAAAATTGCGTACACAGATTTTCTCTACCTCACACTCGCTAGTCGGGTTTAACGGGGATGATTTTTTTTTTAACTTGACATTTTATTTTGATCATTGATGCACTACTCCAACGCCTTACAGGATAAGGACTTTCTTGCTTGAAGGGTTCTTTTGTCACACCCACAACGCAGCCTGGCATACCCTACACAACATTATATGTGGAACTGCGGGAAAAATTGGATCATATTTGGATGCTGTAAGAGAAAACATCAATTGTAAAGTAACCATATTCCATGGCAAAGATGATGAGGTTATCCCTGTTGAATGTAGCTATGAGGTCCAAAGAAGAATTCCTCGTGCCCGTGTTAGAATCATTGACAACAAAGATCACATAACCATTGTTGTTGGAAGACAGAAAGCTTTTGCTCGAGAATTGGAGCAGATTTGGAGCTCTACAAACAACTAGAATTTAAGCTGCGTGTCGTGCCAATGCACTTGCGTCTAGCAGCACTCCTTGATTAGATTTCTGTTCAAACTTTTCCTCTGTCAATTCAAGAATTGTATCTTTTCTCATAAAATCTCTTATCACTTGCTTATTACCCATAAAAGAAAATCACATATCACTTCAAGTAAAGTAAGCATTGGTTCTCCAAAATAAAATACCAAGTGCAATCATTATACTACGAGTCCAAAGGCCTTCAAACTGGGAGGTTTTCCTTGTCACGATATCATTCATGTTGTTCATGTTGTGACTCAACTAGTGGTGGGTCCCATATTTATTCAAATAAAATAAAATAAAAAGTTGTGACTCAATTAGTGGTGGGCTCCATATTTATTCAAATAAAATGATATTAAATAATAAAGCTTTGCATGTACATTATATTTAATATTCAGTAATTTAACAAAAAAATTAATCTAAACTTATAATATTCATAAATTTTGCAAAGAAAAAATGTTTTCAAATATTTCTATCATTGTTATGGGTAAATTATGTGTCGTGATGTAAAGTTGTGTCATTTTAAAAGAGAAAAAGAGATAGATGAAAGAGGAGAGAGAGTTGACAAAAAAAATAAAGGTGTGGAAAATGTTTTCTCATCATTGTTATGGGTAAATTATGAGAGTGAAAGGATATAAATTATGTCATTTAAAAGGATAAACATTTTTCCACATTATCATTGACAACAAGTTTGTAGTTGAATTGACATTGGCCCCAATCTCTATGATTGAAATGTGAAAATAATATTAAAATTTTTAATAATTAATATGACATTTAATGTGGTATGGGCTCTAAACTTCAATCCACCCTTAGCTTAAAAAGGAAAAAAAATTAATTCATTAATAAAATATCATATATGTATTCTCTCTTGTAAGTTATACACAGTCGCAATACACAAAAATTAAACACAAAATAACACATTATTTCACAAAATCACGATCGTCCCATTTCTTTGTTTTTTTTTTGGTAAGCTCGATCGTCCCAGTTCTTATTCCAAGACAAACAAAACAACTGTTTGGACCCATTTTTATTTACTCGTTTTCAATTCAGAAGAGATCCAAAATTAAGACTTTAAATACCTCTAAAAAAAATAATATGAAAAAGTATCCAACAAATACTCGTTACTATTGTCTTTTAACCAGGCAGCTATGAGTGACTGCACCGTTTTAAATGAGCTGTCATAATAGCAATAAAAGCTCATCACACATGCAAGACCGACTGAGCCGAACCATGAATTTTGACTATTTTTATAACTTTAATTAAAAAAGAAAGGTTTACATGTTCTCAGAATCTCAGGCCTCAGGGGCATACGTTAAGAAAAAGAAATATTATTTAACACTATTAATTATCTTAAAATTAATAAAAAATTTAATGCTGATATTTTTTATTCAATTTTTTTTTCTATAAAGATAAACGTTAAAAAAAACACAACATCCTTAAAAAAAAATGTACCTCCTTTTAGTGGAGTGCAAATCCCCGACCGCGTTTGATAGTCTAGATTCCTGGTCATTAATTTACCGATCAAATTAGTCAGGTGAATTGTGTCTCAAAATTATGATCGAAACAACAAAATATTAATATTAGAAGCCGCACGTCGGATACATTAATACTTTTGTTTAATCCTAGTGGATCGAAGCTTCTTGTTGGATCTTGGGGCTTAACAGTATCTACAGAGGAGACGATCATAGATAACAGCAGATCACTATGCACAATCAATCCTAGTGGATCGAAGGTTTCTGTTGGATCTTGGGTGCTAACAGTGTCTATAGAGGAGACGGTCGTAGGTAGCAGCAAATCACTATGTACAACGAGAAGCAGAGAGCCAAAAAAAGGATAATGTATGTATACAATAATAGTAATGGGACTTGGGTTTCAGCCTTCAGGATACATGTACTATGAAGCACCGACACTTCAAAAACACGTATAGTGTCTGATATTTTCCGACATTCTCGGACACTCCGAAACTCCCCGACACTCCAACACGCGTTATAAAAATTCGAAAAAAAGGTTCAAAGGTTGCGTTTCGTTGAAATTTTAGTTCCAAATATTAGATTCGTTGGATTACGATTACCATTTTATTGAGTTTAATATAAATATTTGGGATATCTTATGTTTCTTTACAAAATTTATGAATATTATAAGTTTAGATTCATTTTTTTAAATTATTGAATATTAAATATAATATACACTACATAAATTAAAAATATTATTTAATATCAAAACGTGTCCTAACGTGTCGAAATCTAACATTTTTTAAGATTAACGTATCGAAGTGTCGTGTCGTATCATGTCATGTGTCCCATGTCGGTATCGGTGCTTCATATTACATGTGAATTGAAAGGATTTCTTATCTAAGAGTGGATTTGAACTGTATGTCCAATCGTCAGGTCCATTATACTCCTCCATAAGAAGTTTTGTCCAAGGATGTAAATAAACAAAAAGATATAAATGAAAAAAAAACAAAATAAATGTTAATGAATCAAAATAAAAAATCATAAAATAGAATAAATAATTGATTTTCATTTTCTTGTTAAAACTTGGGTTAATATAACACTGTTAAATTACTTTCATGCCATAACACTGACTTAAAAATACAAAGGAGCTGCAACTTACTTTTGGTCAACCCACATTGTTTTAAAATAAATTGTTCACATTTTCATCACATGGATAACATACTAGATTTTACTTCAAACGCTTCGTTTACGATGGTAATGCATGTATCAAATTATCAATGAAAGGTAGAAGCATACATGCTAAGAATAAAAATGAAGCTTAGCAAATTTACGATTATTAATCTATACATTATTTCTGATACACATTAATGATTTGATTATTATCCACTGTTCATATAGCCACTGAGAAACATATTCCAAAGTTCAAGTTGAATTTCTTCACTGTGTTGCCATTAGTGCGTTCCAAAGAGATCGAGAGATTAGCTGTTTAGAGGCATATGCGTGTTCCAATTAACCCACCTGCTTGAAATGGCAAGTAGTTTATCTTCGTTGGACGCTAATCCTGGATCACATTTTTAAAAGCAGACTAGGGAAAATCACAAGATTGAGAAATGGCAAGCCTAAATAATATACAAGAAGAACCATTACAAACATCAATCAATAACAGCTGCCAATCAGTAATTATCCTATAGTGTAATCCCAGGCTCCCAGTGGCTAAGGGTAGTTACTAAACTAGAGTTTCCTAATTAAATGCAATTGCAAATTCCTTTTTGCTCTCTAACTGAATACAGAGTCACTTACAAATTCTACATAACCTACTCAGTTATGCCTCATGCATGAAAAAGGCACACCATACTACCTAAAATATTTACACTATTGATACAATGTTACATCACACCAATCACCAGTAATCCATCCCCCACTAGACAAGGTCACAAAGACAGCACGGTGAAGACTGACTGCAAGCCAAGAAGTTTATATTCTTGCAAAAAACCTGTTGAGATAATTTAGCCGCTTGAAAATCAGGCACTACCTGCCTCATCTGATGTACTTCCTACTGGACATATTCTGCCAACCTGAATTTCATCCTCACTAAACATGCTCTCTTCACTGGAATTGGAGAATTGACCGACATCCTCCTCAGTTAGCGAGTCAGCTTTTTGTTTCCTCCTGACATCCTTTATTGCTCTTCCCTGAAGAGCCAGGCGCCTGCGTTTTCGAGCTTTACGCTTGCCTTTAGGGAACTCTTCTTTTTGCAGCTCAAAGTTCTTCCCTTCAACCTCCTTTGCAGTTCTTCCCTTGCCATATCCGTTATCATCAGATTCTTCAGCATCCAGCTTACGCCTTTTCCTATTAGAATTTGTCTGAAACATTGATTCATGTTCAGATTCGAAGCTTCCTCAACAGTAAATACAGTAGCAATGTCACACAAAGTAAATGAAGATAAAAGCAGGTCACATTGCAAAGGGATGACGACGAGGAAAAAAAGAGTGAGCTTCTAATTTATCATATTTGAACTGGGTATTTGGACTGGGTCGGCCCTTTTTTTTTTTCTAATTTATCATATTTTGGATGAAAGCAATTGAACTAATGAATATTAACTAACAATGATGTTTGACTACCAGTAGCTCACAAACATCAACTCTTCCTCTGAACCTTGAACTTCTGGTGTTCCCTCACAATTGAGTCCACATATTTTCTTATAGTGAACAACAGATTTCAACAGGTTCAGTATGAATGACAAAAACAGATTTCAGCGATCACACACTCTCAATTCTATCCCAGCATTTTCTCTCACTTTTTTATCATAAGTTCTAATCAAGGTTGTATACCTCTTAGTCCTCTTTGGCCATTTCTATTGTCACAATTCATAATCAACTGAAGATAGACTATAAATGGGACACAAACAGAAAGAAAATAGAGGCCAATTTCGTAAGGCTGGAGAATGATCAAATATGACTAACAAAGCCAAATGCTTTATGTGGCAACAATAAAAAGGTACAACCAAGGTTCCAATTATTCACAAAATTATAGAGCACATAATTCTAAAGCAAATTTGTTAGGACAATATGGTTAGTGGCAAACAATAATTCAATCCTCCTGGGTTTTTGAAAATGAGATCTTCATCAGGATTCAATAAGCAATAGAAGGTTGAAGAGTGATAACGACAATTACATCTGCATACCTTTGGACCACGATCAACCAACCTTGCCCATTCATGTCGGTTCCTCAAGCAATCAAGAACAGCCTGAGAGTGACTTGTGTATGCATAACGCTCTCCATTATGCTTCCTCAAGTTCTGCCAGTGCTGTAACACGAAACATAACAACAAACAAACATGTTGTTCAAGGACAATTATTTCAACTCAAAGCAATAAATGAACAAAAGCAGAAACCACAAAAACAACACTGACAAAGAATAAAGAACCATACCGGTAGCACAGCATTACAGAGTTCCTCATATGTCATACGCTTGCCTTTGCTCATAATATCATTGATCAAGCCTGCATTTGGATATATATTTATATAATAAGAAACTATCCACAAACTGCACGATAAAAGCAACAGTTCTTTTTCTTTTCATTTTCTATCTTGGCAAAAAATAAAAATAAAACTCTGATATTCAGTGTTTGCCTGGCTACAAGTTACAAGAGCTGATCGTGCCCAGACCTACGTGCACATATGGTACAACCTAGTGACTATATAAAAGTAATTTCTATGATAAAATCTATATTAAATTTGTCGAGGTACTCCACACTAAAACTGAAGCTTAGATAATTGAAAGAGTTTTATTAGCCCAGTAATTAAAATTTTCTAAAATCATTGATTTATTAACCAACAATGATTAATCCTATATCAAGATAGCAGAGGAAGGGAACATGCTTTAAAAATTAAAACAAAAACAAACAGAACAGTTATTATCTCCCTGACAGGAAGCTACCAGGTAAGGTACGGTGAACTGGCCTTCCAGCAGTTGCAGTATCATCATCAGATAAATTCTGATCGTCAGGAGGGGAGGGTGGACTACTGTTTGCAATGGCAGAGGCAGCAGAAACAACATTGTCAGTGATAGAGTTTACAGCTGTCATAGATGCAAGGCCTTCTTCCTTTACAGACGCATCTTCCACATATGCCATATCTTGTTTCCTCTGATCAGACGAAGATGAACCCTTCTCCTTCTCTGTCCTTTTAGCTTCATCTTCAAGTTCTCGAGGACTACAAAACCCATCTCTAGATGCATCCTTGGATTTTCGTCTAGATACCTGTGCAACTCATAATGGAATTAGTCACCAATACAGAGCCAAATTGATCATCTTTATTGTTAAAATTTACAAAAATTCTAGAAACAAAATTGGTATATGAAGCCAAATTTATCAATTTTAATTGTTGGCACAATCCTACCAAATAATGATCTTTTCCACCAACCGATGATGATCGCTTCATAAGCATGCTTGTAGCACTAGTAGAAGTCAACTGTGGCAAACTACCTGCATGGCGTGCTCGGGGTACACGAGGTACACGGGGCGAACTATTCAGTTCTTGATGCAATAGCAAAGCAAGCTGCCAACAAATAAAACAAAATAAATAAATAAATAAAATAGAAGAGAAAAAGAAACAAGAAAGCAAATTCTGTTAGAAAAACTTTTTTGAAACTTAATTAGGAAGCTAGAAGTCCAGCTCAGACCTCTTCATCACTCAGCATTGAAGAATTTGAAGTTGGAGAAGGGTTCATTGATAGCACGTGACTCTGGTTCAACTTAGAGGAAGAATGGACGTTTGTTTGGTTAAGCTTTTCAACTTTCTGTGGAACTGAAGATGAAATCTTATTCTGCACTTGTAAAGCCTTTTGATGGTGCAATGATGCATTAGCCTCACTATGTAACAGAGATGGCTTAGAAGATGAACAATGAACAGAATCTCTCGCATCTGAATTTACTTGCTTTGAAACAGAATTTTGCGTACTCCTGCTTGAATGCAATCCTTTTGAATTAGAAATTAAACAGGATTTTTGTCGCTCTCTTACAGGCTTCCTTGGAATTTCATCCCTTGCAGCATCACTCGAACAACTTTCATTCTTTATGTGGATGTTACCATCATCCATGGCTCCATGTTTTGTAAAAGAATTGGGGATTTCAGTATCTTCAGATTTAAAGTCATGAGCCAATGATCTGGATTTCATGGTTGACGTGTGTGAACATCCAAGTGCTTCAGTTTTTGATGGATCTTTAGCAGAATCCAAACCATCTTTTGTTTCTGAAAAACCCTTTTGTGTTTCCAATGAACCTTCAGACCCCTCCAGTTCTTGTTTTCCATGACAAAAATCACCAGATAGTTCATCAGGTTTATAGGTAAGATCATCAGCAACTACTTCTGACAATATGTCAATATCTCCCACCTTATTTTCAGATGATGGTAAACTGGGAAATACAGCATCATTCACTTTAACAATATCAGAAGTGTGATCACATGGTTTTTCATTATTTTTAAGATCACTTATAGGAGAAGAATGAAAATTCAAGATCTTCCTAAAACTATCATCATCTTCTTCTCTCTTCACCTTAACTTTGCATTTTGCAGGGCTAGCATGCAGGTTACAGTCAAAATCTTGAGAAACTTCGTTCTCCACAAGTTCTGGTGCAGAACCACAATGATCTTCTATGTTAGGACTCACAGTGCTTCTTACTACCAAAGTATCATCTGCATTATCAGCTGCCAAGCAATCTCCGTCCTTGTTTGTAGGAGCAAAAAATGTCATCAGAATGTAGTGTGAGATCCAGTCTACAGGCATACAAGACTAAACAAAACATCCATAAAGCTATGCATGTACAAACCAAGTAAAAATGTTTTTGAATGGTGATAAATAAAAAATTTCAGATGTTAGCAAATAGAGGAAGGCTCCCAAGCTGAAATTTCAAGTATCACATATTCAGGCAAAATTACAAGCTCTAAGTATTGAAGCAAATGCATTGATGGAAGATCCTACTCTGTTTTTTTTTTTTGGAGTTTGGATTAGGTAGGCCAGCATATGATCGCTTACCATTTTAAGTTAGCATTCAGGAGATACAAAAAAAATTATTAAATTTTATTTCCTGATTTGACTACCAAGCTTTTTTAAATTCAAGACTTGAAGTCTTTTTATGTAATTGTCAATCTGGATAGAAGGCACACCATGTGAACGCCCTTTCTTAATCCATTTTAAAATTCCAATACTTTCGCTGAGGTTAAGGCTAAACTTAAGGTTGAAGAATGAAGTGGAAGAGGAAAATTAAGAAATGAATACTGCATCATGTAGTCTAACTCTAAAACTCTTAAAAGTTAGTGCCCAATAGGGGATCTCAAAAGTTGGTGCCCAATGGGGGATTATCATCAGATATCAAGCGCACTATAACATGCATATTCTTAGCTCTCAATTATCATTTCCCTTTAATCAATTATCATCAGATAGCTAGAAACAAGTAGACAGACAGTTGCCATAATACAAGAAGCTAGCACACATAGCCCAACATTGATGCTAACTTATTATACACAGAATGGACACCAACAGTATTTCCAATTGACACATAATAATCACAAAACACAGAACGTCACTTGCCAAACTTTGATGATAGAAATGACAGCAATACATACCTTTTCTTTAACTGAAGTATTTCCAACATAATTATGCTTTAAAACTGATGTAACAGCATCATCAGTCTTAGAAGACATCTCAACCAAACTAGGATCTTTAAGGCCAGTCTTTTCTCCTGCTAATACATCTCCAACAGAAAGACTATGTCTTGTTGTGTCAGGATAGAAGGCTTCTGAAGAGTCCTCAGTAGCTGTCAAGTTGTTATTTGGCTCTTCCACGATGGTATCCACAGCAAAATAATCATTCAAACTATATTCCTGAACCACAATGTCTTTTAAGTTTTTATTCCTTATGCTCCGATTGTCAGCCTTGAAAATCTTCGGACCTCTGTCTTCATAAAATTCCAATTGTCTTGCGTCACTGGTGGGTGTAAACGCTACTAATCAAAATGAGAAGGGAAAAAAAAGATGGAGTCAACAAGCGCATGTCAAGTATTGCAAGATGTGAAGCACCGCCATAGTTGATGACGTTTACCCATGAGCACAATGAAACAAGAACATAGATAACTTTTTCCCAGTAACTGGTAATAATAGTAACAAGAGGGAATCACTAAGACAGAGATCTTGATGAAGAAATGGAATCTGAGGGAAAAATCAATCGCTATAAGAAAGATAGTTATACATTCTACGAACATATTGACTTAATCAACCACTTCTTGAAATTTAAAAAAAAAAATTAAATTAGTGTGATAATGTCCATATCTAGGCCAAAGTAGTTAATTGCGCCGCAACAGCGCTGTGAGCCGCACCGTATGGGTGTTGCGGTGCCTCGCCGCAAGAAACCGTGCCCCGTCACACCGGAACGCAATAGCGGCCATTGCGATCGCATTTGCAGTCATATTGTTGTCATAAGGCAAAATGTCAATTTTGTCCTAAATTTAAATGCGTAACAGAAAAAATTTAAGGGTTTTTTAGTCTATCCGGGTCTCTCTATGTCACTTCTACTATCTCTGCCTTTAAAAAAATGTTTCTTTTTGTCATTATTTGCTGTTTTATATCTATTCTGCTATTTCCGCAACCGCAACCCGCTATAGCGTTTTTCGGGGTTGGCGCCGCAATCCGCATTTGATAACTATGATCTAGGCCAAGGTTTTCATTTTAGCAATTCTCCAAAATAACAATAGCATTTAGTATAGCACAAAAAAGGGCATATAAAAGGAAATCAATTAACCTGTTTTAGAAGAATGTGAACTTCTCCTCTTGAGATCTACCTCTTTATCAGGAGTCTTAACCCGCTTCTTCCCACTCCTGTCCTTGGAATTGGAAGTCCCAAAGTCCTCTTTCCTGCCCTTACTGCTATGAACAACAAGAGGCCTCAGAAAACTCCTCTCCTTCTTAATGGAATTGTGGGCATACGGTGTATCTTCACTGCCACTGCCTAAATTGCCCATGTCCTTGAAAGAGGTTTTGCTGTCATCGCCATGCCTGGATCTCATGTCAACCAAAGCCGCAACAGGGGAAGCCAAGACAGTAGTAGTCTCTTTCGAGAAAGATAACAAAACCCCAGCCCCATTATCATTATCTTGTGCATTCTCATTCTCATCCCAAGAAGGAAACTCCCTATACTGAAAATTAAACTTCTTGGGAACATAACCAGTGCATTTCCATAAGTGTGGACTGAAAATCGAGGAAACGCTCTTGCCGGCAAAGAGAGAAGGATCACCACCGGGGATTCCTTGAACGTGAACCCTCTCCTCCATTGGTATATCAGTCCAAAGCTTGAAAGGGCGGCGCGAATGAGATGCAACTTTCGATGCAAGAGAATTGCTATTCTCCAAAGACATAGTCTTTGTGGGGAGCTCGATTAACAATTGGGCAACCTCAGTTTCCTCGGTGTTATTCTCAACTCGGTTGTTCTTGCTCTTGCATTTGTCGCAGACGAAGGTATCGTCCCCCTTAACATACCGAGAGCAGCGCGTGTGCACCCACACGCCACACTCGTCGCATTTCACCATCTCTTCGCCGTCGTCGAAGTTGACGCCGCAGATGCAGTCCACGGTCCAGGAACCGTCGACCCATTCGTCCGGTGGGTCCGAACTCTGAGGGCGGTGAGATCGCCCTTTCATTGTTGCGGTTTGCGATCTAGTTTTTAGCCACGATACCTTATTGTCCTAAACCTAATTCAACACCTTGTTGAATTGAGAAATTCAAGGTTCGGGTTCGGGTTCGGGTTCGGGTTCGGCATCAGAAATAGAAGAGTACCTGAAATGAAATTGTGATTGAGAGCAGAGAGAGGAACGTTTTGCGTTGCGTTTCGTCAGCGACTGTGGTGGATGGGAGGTGCATCTCCGGTCGAATTTCTCTCTCTCTTTCTCAATCCACAACCACGCGCGGAGATGGCGAAGCTGAAAACGAATGCGTTTTTCGGTTTGTGTTGTATTGGATTTTATTGGGCCGGACCAAGTTGGTACAGATCCAGAATATGCCGGCCCACACCATCGTGGGCTGAAACCCATATGTTAACAAGATAACTATAAGAATCTAACGTATAAAGTCTGATAATATGAGATTATACTATACGTATTACGTTATAATATTTTCAATTGTTTGTTGTGACTATTGTATAGTATAAGTTTAGTATATTAATATTGTTGACCATTGTAATTCTTAAAAATTAATATATTATTTTAATATTAATATATTAAAATAAAAATTAAATTTTCAATATATTAACTTTTAAAATATTGAATATAGAATTTGGGTCTCACTATGAATAGC